>KV441639.1:1316874-1329197 GCA_001644535.1 Pyrenochaeta sp. DS3sAY3a
GAGTGTATTGCCTATAAGAGGAGCTAACAGTAGAGAAGCGTAAGAAGATGCTAAGTAATTCTACGCCTACACTATTAAACGTCTAGAAGAACATCCTGCAGATTCTATGTTAATCTAAATACTACAGTGTATTACCTAATATAGTAAAAACTACATTCTAAATTAATATAGCATAGAATTTATAATCTTAACATTTAGTATTACTATAAGTGCTGTGCACGCTGTGCTAAACTTGGGCTAAATATCGACGCCATCTTATACTTGGACAACGGATTCCCATGTAATATATGTATTGCGAGGCAGGAGCTTCCTGGAACAACAGAAGGCGCGACGTGTCTCCAATCTAATGATAACGGAGGATATAAGCGATTCTTTGTAGCCACTTACTCTCTATGGCTATCCACTCAACACCTACGTTAAGCGCTTCTTAATTTTAAGAGATTCGTATTATTCCGATCAGGTGACTGTGTACTCTAGATTCGCTAGTGTAAACATAACTAATCTAGATCTATAAGAAAAGCATCCCTTTTACAAAGCTGCAAGAAACGAGCAACATTTCAAGCAATCGTGCCAAACAATGATTTTCCAGCCAGAGACGTACAGCATCCTGCCTAATAGGCATGCGCCCAATAGTGAACTTCCTGTATTGATCTATCGAAACTGCTTGCCGTCGCCACACTCCGAAGAGACCACTACAAAGTTCCTTGAATCAAATGGCTGGATTTATAAGGGTACTTGGGGACACATACCCGTACGGCATTTTCATCCAAATACGCATGAATGCTATGGTGATCACACCTTCTCCTACCTCAAGTCAGGATTTAACAATCAAATTTAGGGGTCTTTCGTGGTTCTTCAACCCTTCTACTGGGCTGCGGTCACAACGACACCAGCGGAGGAAAAGAAGTCAAGGTCCAAGCGGGCGACGTCATTGTTCTACCAGCAGGCACTGCCCACTCAAGCATCCTTAGCAGCAAAGACTATACATATATAGGTGTCTATCCAAAGGTCAGATGAAAAGTAAAACTGATCTGAAGTCCTTCACTAAGCCCTCATAGGGAGCTCCGCGTTGGCGAAACGAGTTCGGCAAGACCGAAGTGATCGGAGACTCGCTACGCAAAGAGATCAGTTCTGTTGGAACACCCTTACAGGACCCAGTAAATGGAGTCTCTGGGCCTTTGACCAAGCTGTGGTCTCAGTCTCAAGTAAAGTCAAGGTTGTAGCCTAATGTTGGAAGATGTACACAGGGTTGCCAGCCATCCCACCTACATTGCGCAATGGGGGAGTCTTTCCCGCGTGAAAGCCCTCGACCCATAGGCTCATCTGAATCATCCCGGGACAATGATAGAGACTAGAGAATATAGGAAGGAGCTTAAGCTAAATATATCACGTGAGCGGGAATGCTGACCGCTTCCCTCTGCGCAATATGTTACGGCGAACGCTAGACTTAATACAATGCTTCGAACCGACCATATGTCCTATTTCAAAATCCTGCTGTTGACACAACTCGATACAATCCACGAAAGCAAGCACCTTCCTTGGGATATCTATACTCGAGTTGTAGCATCTCCGATATCACGACTGCCTGATGGATCCCTCTAGTCGAATAATTATCATTGGCGCGGGAGCTTTTGGCTTGAGTACAGCGTATGAGCTCAACCACAGAGGATTTAGGAACATTCTTGTCCTAGATCGTCACACGCCTCCGGTACAAGCAAAGCGCCATTACACTTCGTATTCGAGTCTAATTTAGAAAATTAGGTTCCCGACGGCTCTAGTGTTGATATCTCTAGAGTGATTCGTTTTGATTATGGCGATTTATTGTATACCAAAATCGCCAAAGAGGCATACGATCTCTGGTCATCTTCGCCGCTATATCAAAAGAGCTTCTTCAAACACCCCTTTATCCTGGCGACTGCTCAAGGCTCCGGCCGCCAGTACATCGATAGATGTCTGTCAAATCTTCAGTCGTTGTCTCTACCGTACAAGGAGATAAGTTGTGCTAAAGATGCAAAAACAAGATTTCCAACCTTAACCGGCCCACTCGCCGGTCCTCATCATTATGGATATAGCAACACTAATGCAGGTTGGGCCGATGCAGCAGTTGCAATAGCGGACTTGCGAGATCGATGCGTTGAAGTTGGTGTTTCTTTCCTTTGTGGTGCTCATGGAACAGTGACCGCGCTCCAGGATGACCCTGCTACCGGTTCCATCGTGTTGGCAAAGACGGTCTCTGGAACAGACGTCTCCGGAGACTTGTTTATTGCAGCTCCGGGTGCTTGGACAGCCCAGCTAGTTCCAATGCATCAAACCATTCTTGCCACTGGACAGGTCCTTGGCTTCCTGAAGCTGACGGCTCGTGAGCAGATCGACTTTCAGGACCTTCCTATATACATTGACCTTGATAGTGGTTGGTTCTGCTTTCCGCCTCACGGTAACTCAGGTCACCTGAAGATTGCCGTTCATGGGTTGGGATATACACGGTCTACAAACCTGGATCAAGATCCTGTATCGGCCCTGTCAGGTCCAGGGCTTGAACCAAGTAGCGCACGAAAAAATTTCGCTCCTGAAGATGGGGTGGAGAGACTTCGTAAAGGTCTGCGTAACGTGCTCCCGGAGCTCGCAGATCGTGAATTTGATCGCACGTCGATCTGCTGGTATACCGACACCCCAACGGGGGATTTCATCATTGACTATCATCCTGAGCACTCTAATTTATTTCTTGCGACCGGAGGCAGTGGGCAGTGAGTTTATTAGAGCTTGTTCCATTCAACACATATGCTGACTACGTTAGTGCATTCAAATTCTTGCCCGTGCTTGGTAGATACATAGTTGCTGGTATCGAACGCAGTCTTCCTGATGAAATTCACAAGAAATGGCGGTTTAGGAACGAGTACCGAGGGGAAAACCTTTTCAAAGGAGATGGGAGTCGGGGTGGCCCAGCAAGGAGAGAGTTTACGGAACAAGAGAAGTCAAAATTGTAGATAAGGGTGACACGTTTAGATGTTTTCAAGTTCAGAATAAGTTATTCATGCTTCCCAATAATCCCCGATTTCGGAACCTGCTTTCGGTGATGCTGTCCATCGATCCATACTCATATGAGGAAACCATGAATGCACCTAAAACACCAGAATCGAAGATAACGGGCATGATACCCCGCCTTCGAAACGCGGATCTGATCCTTTACTCCACAGTAACTATTTTGCTTACGCGATAGCGATGTTTAATGTTCGTCATAGTGGTATTGTCGGATTCTTTGTCAGATTCCGATCACATGACTTTGACTCGGTCGCGCATTTTGTTGTACGGCACGGATACGATCATGCAAAGTGTGCTATGGGCTTGGCTGGAACACAACTTAATAGGATGCTCCAAGATTACGTGCGGTATTGTGTCTTTCAGGTCATTTTCACATGCCCTGTACTCCTTCAAATCCAACCGAGCCACGCAAGTAGTATTAGCCCTGTTGCATGTAAATCAGCATATAAAGATGCCTATGGTGCAAAACAAAATTTCAGAAAAAATGATACGATGCATCATCATCGGAGCAGGGCATGACTTCACCTATTTTAGTGTCAAACAACAGCTAACTTGGTAGCAGAATTTCGGGAATACTGATGGGCATGTTCAAACATATTTGGTATTGTGAAAAGGGCTTATAAGTGAACAGGTATCAAGTTGAAGCAAGAATTCGGCAACAAGGTTGAGTTTTGGATATTCGAGAAAAACGATGATGTAGGTGGAACGTGGTACGAGAACAGGTATCCTGGTACGAGAACGCGGATAGTGATGAAGTCATTGATGAACTTACAATTCCTAGGTTGTGGATGCGATGTTCCAAGTCATATTTACCAATTCAGCTTCTGTCCTAATCCTTACTGGTCCTCATTGTAAGCACGATCACACTCCACGTTCACCATGATTCTGACAGTAGTCACAAGCTATGCTTCCGCAGCTGAGATCAAATCCTACCTCAAGGCCGTCACATGTCACTATGGAATTGATAAGAGAATAAGCTTCCGTGCCTCTGTCAATCAAGCCATATGGAACGAAGATCAATCTACGTGGACGGTCTCAGTCTCGAACCAAGGAGATTTCGAATGCGAAATTCTTGTTAATGCTTGTGGAATTCTCAATGCCGTACAATATCCATCACTGAAGGGTCTTGAATCATTTCGCGGGCCCCTACTTCATACAGCATCTTGGACTGAAGATGTGGACCTTTCAGGAAAGAAGGTTGCTGTAATCGGAGCCGGTGCTAGTGCTATTCAAATGCTTCCAGTCATTGCACACAAGCTGCAACGATGCGAC
The DNA here is from genome assembly GCA_001644535.1 of Pyrenochaeta sp. DS3sAY3a. Lineage (NCBI taxonomy): Eukaryota > Fungi > Ascomycota > Dothideomycetes > Pleosporales > Cucurbitariaceae > Pyrenochaeta > Pyrenochaeta sp. DS3sAY3a. The sequence goes on from KV441639.1 coordinate 1,321,186, forward strand.
GTATACATCCGGACCCCATCATGGATTACTCCCCCTTTTGGTACTACTCGATCCGGGAATTTCCCTTACACTGAAGAGGACAAACAGAAGTTTCGGGATGATCCCGACTATTCGCTTTCAGCTCGAAAAAGTATGGAAACGGAGTTCAACAAGATGTACGCAGCTTTCATCAAAAACAGTGATGAGCAATCAACACTCCGAAATAGCCTTGAGCGTAACATGAAAACCCTCATTCGCAATCCGGATCTGCACGATAAGCTGATCCCGAAGTTTGATGTTGGATGCAGAAGGATCAATCCAGGAGAGGCGTATCTCGAAACGCTACAAAACTCAAATGTTCACCCAATTTTCGAGCCCATTCAAGCTGTGACAGCGGATGGTATTACCGTCGGCGGCCAATTGCGCGAAGTTGACGTTATCATCGTGGCTACAGGATTTGACACGTCCTTCAAGCCTAGGTTTCCAATCATCGGCACAGGAAAACGCAATTTGAGAGACCTCTGGTCTGAATCCCCTGTAAGCTATTGCGGCATTGGTGTTTCGGGATTCCCTAACTATCTGACTTTTCTTGGTCCCAATACTCCTATCTCAAACGGGAGTCTTCTCGGAACACTTGAAGCGACTGCCGACTTCTTCATGAGATTGATTCACAAGCTCATTCGAGAACAAGCCCAGTCTTTTGATGTCCGACCAGAAGCTCAAACTGACTTTGATGAACATACACAAAACCTCATGAAGCATATGGTTTGGACGGGGCCATGTCGTTCTTGGTATAAAGATGACGATGGCAAAGTTAGGGCCTTGTGGCCCGGAAGCTCCCTTCATTACCGCGAAATACTCGAATCGAATAGGTGGGAAGATTACCATTGGCGCTACAAGTCTAACAGATTTGCATACTGGGGTCAAGGCTATTCTGCCACTGAAGTCTCGAATACTGAAGGGAATCGCGATCTCGCATATTATTTCCAGAAACACAGTCCTCTTCCCCTGGAAGCATACTATGCAGCTTCCAGGGGCCTTCAACGGAGCTCTGAGGTTGCTGTAGACTTTAGGCCTAGAACCCAGAGGTACAGGAGCACCGTTATTGATGATAAGGACGATGGCGATTTGAGTGCATCCTCATCAATAGTAGCTATTTGACGATTCTTCATTGTACCTTTAGTTTTATTGGGACGGAATCAAACTTCAAATTATGAAAGTGAGCTTCATTTCTTGACTCAAACTTCGTGAGAAGGAGAGGATGCTATGCTCATTCACAAAGAGACGCGATACTCCAGGGACTGCAATCCTCGTGATATTGATCATGAATTTGACCCTTCTATGTTCGGTTGCTAGCACGTTGTATTAACAAACTTTCTAGTGCGTATAATAAGCACATGCTCATGTACCTAACTAAAGGATTCCATTGTCCCACCAGTCCAGATTTATTCTGCCTTCCTCAATATGCCTCAAGTTTGAGGCCTGGTAGCCTTGAATAGGTTCTTGAGGCCAGGTCCAGTTTGAAAAGGACGGGAAATTCATAGAATCTCGGGTTAAACTGTCTGCTTGTCCCTCGAAATCCAAGTTCCGGTCAGAATCGTTGTGAATACCTCCGATTGAAAGATCACCTAATTGTGGGGGCGCCGCAAAGTGTCCAATGATTTCGCCAAACTGGCCAGATATAGAACCTTCGTCAGGAGTGTTGATAGAAAAGCTTCCCTGGCGAACCCTATCGTGCGCCCTGTGGTTATGCAAGAAGGATGACTGGAAAAGACCCGTGCTTTCAGGCTCCGGTCGGCCATTCCCAAACTCTAGGATCTGCCACATGATAGATGCTTTAGACTGATCGATTTCCTGAGGCGGCCCCGAAGTTTCACCTAGCATCAAATTGATAAGTTGATCAAGCAACGACTTCTGTACACTTTTTTAGTATCAATAGCTTGGAGGAAATCTTTGTACTTACCAGGACCCCGCAAACTGGCCATTGCGGACCCCAGCCATTCAAAAAGTCACGGCAAATCTCGAGATTACTTCGTGCTGCTGAACGTACTACCTCATCTGAGGCTAAGCACCAGAAACTGTGCAGCGTAGCGGCAACAACAGCAGAGTATGAAAGTGACGGGTCGCTTAGAGGTAACCCTTTTTCTTTGGCCATTTCGAGGAGACGGCTCACCCAAGTGCTGTGGACTATTGTGAGCTTGGACGCTTTCTTCCAAAATGCATTGGTACCAGTGACGGTCTTTGGTTTCATAGATGACAGGAGAAATGGGTGGTTTAATACACAATGAACGGTGTGATATTGGACCTGGACTCGCATCCATGGGACCCAGTACTCCTTCCTCGAGAGTATCTCCTCCGCAGACCGTTGCAAAAATTGTGCTGAGTCATATCGATAAAAATCCGGAAATGTCCTCTCAATTTCCAGGATATGGGAATTGACAAGTGTATAAGTAGATTCTGGCCTCCATGGTGACGTAGACAGTCCATCGGCACAATCTGCCACGTATGTCCTTATTTCAGTCCAAAGACTGAGTATACTGACCATGTGACCCCAAATACCGATTGATCTCTCATCATTAGAGTTGTATGACTCAAGAGGAAGGGGTAAGCAAGTCCTAGAACCGCGCTGAAGGGTCGCTTCCACTGTACGATAACGTGGGTTATGAATACTCTCGATTGTGCACGGGATTTTCGGCGGCTGTCCACAAGTGTATTCGAGAAGGAAAATGCTCCACACGAGTCGGCGGTATTCTTCAGGCATAGAATGTTGCTCTTGTGCGTGCGAGTCTTCAATCCCAGAGCTTCGTAGAAGCAATCTAGCGAGCATGGTGTGAAAGCTCGCGAGCGATAGATCATTGGCTGGGAGACTTCAGTATGTATTATCCAATATGGGGAGGGCGTCGTTACCCAGCATGCCTGAGTATGCAAGTAGACAGAGAGCTTGGAGAATAGGTAGATTTATACTTGCTGATGCGATCCTCAGCATGATCATACTTCTGGCAGCATCGCTGTATGTTTCTGGGCTGGACAAAGTCCCTTGAACCGAATTCCTCGATGGATGTTGAGTTGCAATGCTTAGTACTGTCAACAGTATTTCCTCGCACGACCTTAGATGTAAAGTTTCGCCATGATTGAAAAGCCACAAAGGCTGTCTATGGGAGTTCTTGTAGTAGATCTCAATTGCCCATTCCATCGTCAGGTCGTCCGGGATAAGCCTGATTTGCTTAGTCGCTATGGATACGGTGACGAAGTATCTTACCCTGAAGAAGATATCTGCACAGCGGATGATGCGCTATACGCACTGGCAGCAGTTGGTGCCACGAGCTCGTTGGGTTGACCATTATCGCTGAAGAATGCCGATGTATCAGTATAACTAATGCATAGTCCGTAGGATTGTACTTACTGTGTACCCTCGAGCACCAGATCAAGCCTTTCCTCCAGTTGCGCGACTCGGTCCTCCTGGCAAAAAGTCAACTTGCGTCTTGGAACTCAGAGCTAGAAGCATATTTCCATTACCAGATGGCTATTAGTGACGTACTGTGCGTCCGCTCTGTTGCGGCCACTACTCGGGTATTGGCAGTCTTGATGCAAACGGTTACAGTGCGAGCAAGCTGGTTTTTCTCCTGGGCAACGGATTTTCTTCCTTCTAGTATAGGAGCAGTATGAGCAAGCGTCCGTTTCACACAATAATGTCATTGCTCACCGGCAGTTATCACATGCTTGGGATACTCGTTTGTAATTCCTTGCATTCCTTGTTGTAGCCATAGCTACGACATAGCCCTCCATGCACCCACGAAAGTGTAATTGTGAGTGCGAAGGTCCAAGAGCGCCACAATGGCAGATGATATCTTCGAGACTTGGGCGTTACGGATAACGATGGGAACGATAGGCATTTGACCCCGCACAACTAGGCATTGTCCGGTTCACGATTAAGACCTAAGAGTGGCCGATAAAGACGATGGGCCCCTCCGCACACCGACGCCTCGCACAAGTCTTGGCATTGCATGTCAAGAGAAAAATGATTGATTTCATTGGTGAGTTCTTCACCAGCTGAGAGTAGTCTGTTCATTTGAGTGACAGGCCAGGCCTGAACAAAACGCAACCTCTTTTCCAACTTCCCCATCGACCACTACTTGGGCTGCGGGCCAGATATCCCGCCCAATTCTCTTTTCTTCCATTCTGTGCTCCATTACAGTTTTCTTCACTAGCGACTGGAAATACAATGGGCCTGACTCAAATTGTGAATGCATTCCGCCATTCACATACACTCCAGCATTCAAGTTTGCTTGGGTATTGTTGCACAGCCACTTGTCCTCACTAAGCACGCGCTTGAAGAACTGATTGATATGCTCAAAAGCATCATCAGATGCTTTCTTGTGTCGATAGACGTCGTACTCCATCGAGCAGGTTGTGGCTGATGTGGGCACACACCTCATATAGTAGAAAAAGTCCGGCCTGATAATACATTAGCAACAATTATTTTAGCCTCCTAGGCACCACCACTTACGACACTGTCATACACGCGTTTGGAAAGTAGTATGTGCTGGCGATCTGGATCCGCTCGTTGCCTGAACCATCGATTTCCGTGTTGTTGAAATGCCTCATAGTTCCTTCGTCTCCCTCCACTTTGTAAGAATTGAGATCCACCAACCCCCGCGTGTCTGGATGGGCTGTCCGGCAATGAAGACACTCGTTGTAGTTATCCGCCAACGTCTTCCAATTGCAATCAGCTTCCTGCACCCAGCTGTGATGAAAGACGTATTCAGAGAAGTGAAAGGGCTTAAAGCGTTCATGTGTGTCTGTCTCGGGAAATTGTTCCTCCCACGACACCGATGGCACTTTGGCGGATTCTAAATTGACCCAGATAAATCCTAACTTATCAGTATGTACGTGAATGGGCAGTAGATCATTTTTGCCCTTCTCGAATGTGGACAAATCCTCGAAATATGGCGCTTTCGCCAGCTTCCCGTCGACACCATATGACCACCCATGATACTTGCATGCTAGTATCTTCATATTTCCGCTGTCTTCGTGTATCAACGGGAAGCCTCGATGCCGGCAGACGTTATGGAATCCATGAAGTTCCTTTTTTCGATCTAGGCTTAAGAAGAAACTGAATCCAGCTTCGCTGAAACGTAGATAGTCTCCTGGGTCTTGAAAGCGATTCTCATGTGTAACGAGCAGCCAACTTTTCGAGAAAATGGCTCGTCGCTCTAACTCGTAGAGCTCAGGACTTCGATACCACGAAGCTGGAAGTCCTTGCTTGATCGTTTCGGGTGCAGGCGTAGACGTGAAGCCTAAGATCCTTTTAAAATAGGAAGACATTATGAAAGGTTACTAGAAATGAAATTCCGTGTTAAATTCTGAAATTTCTTCTGGATAGTTTCCAATAAGTGAGGTTCTGGTCAAAGCCTGCAATACGTTTCAAGTCCACTTTTTAATGTCGAGATGAAATGCGATACCTACCACTTTGTTCACTGTCGGCGGCTCTCGACCAACATCATTGGTCTGGTTCCCCACTTTCATCGACGGGCAATAGCAAGACTCAGCACTGTACCAGGTTACCGGGTCAGGTGACCGGGATCTATTCCGCACCCGACCGAGGATCCCGGTCACGTGCACGTGCGAGCCTGTCGCCGAAATTACACCTCGCGGTCAGGCGAATATGCAACGATAGCTGGAAATCATGATGAGAAAGATAGTGCATATTAGTGAAGATGCTCAGTCCTGTCAATGACAAGGTGCAGATATTGAGATGAACATAGTATCGAGTAAAGCTGGAGGCCCGTGTTTGTTAAGCATTTCTGAGATGTCCTCCAGCTATCACGCAATATGTGCATTTCACTCTTTACCAGCACAAAATGATAGGTTTATTCTTGGTACCCAGTCGTCAGAATGAACTTGGGATAAGCAGGGGTCTGGATTGCCGTCGCACGCATTTGAGCGTATGAAGACATGTGATCGGAACGTTGTTTGTGGCTTGGGACCGGGACGAAGTAGGAAGTGTATCAGTAACAACTCGGGGAATTGATGCGGGGAAGGTAATCAGGTGCATTCTTTGGGAGTTATAAATCAGTGGGCCAGGTTTAGCCAAAGCATTTCATGCCTCTTATTATTCACCGACATCTTATTCGCTATACCAATATCATTTCTGTCATTCTTCATCTCCATACCAAGTGCCTCAAAATGGGCAAGAATAACGAGAAAGTGGTGAACTTACAGGCAATAAAGTCAGCCACAGATATGGGTAATGAATCGGAGATCCTCAATGGAGAAATTATTGCGTGTGATGCAATAAATCCCACAGTCGCCGCCAAAATGGTGCTTGTCAACGAGGTCCATGGTCCGAATTTCCAACAGTACGATGAGAATATTGACGAGTATCGCAGGCGATCAACCAGCTCGGATTTACAGGGTACCATTGGAAGTTATTCTTTCTAAATGGATTTGGGTATGTGGTACTGTTAGCACCCATCACTTCTTTTAGTAATGCTGTATTTATAGGTATGCAGTGGACTCGCTTCTTGCATTCCTGATGAGTATCGCTGCCGGGCAGGTCGATCTTGAATTCAGTCCATCGTACAAAAGAGGAGGCCAGGTCTCATTATATGTTGGCCTGCTTGTTGGCGCCTTATTTTGGGGCCTTGGTGCAGACATCGTTGGAAGGAAATGGGCTTTCAACTTTTCTCTGCTGGTTGCGTCGCTTTTCGCTATCGTGGCCGGCGCATCGCCAAATTATATCGTCTGGTGCACATTTGTTGCCATCAGTGCTTTTGGCGCTGGAGGGAATCTTGTGCTGGACACCACTATTTTCCTCGAGTTTTTACCAGCTAATAAACAATGGATGGTCACTTTGATGGCAATGTGGTGGGGTGTCGGCCAAGTACTTGCTGGGCTGTTTGCCTGGGCATTCATTCGTAAGCTACTATATTGCTCTTCGAAGAACTTGATACTGATGAATTGCAGCCAACTTCAGCTGTATATCTGCCGAAGCATGCGAACGCTCGAATAACATGGGGTGGAGATACCTATACTTCACATCTGGAGCGTTCGTACTTCTTTTGAGTATTGCAAGAGTCACCGTCATCCGATTCCACGAGACACCCAAGTACTTACTAAGTAAAGGGAGAGATTTGGAGGTTGTAAACTTGCTTCAGACTTTGTCCAGCAAGTACAACAAACCGTGCAGCATAACCTCTGAGCAACTTTCTCGTTGTGGCTCCGCGATTTCTGGTGCTTCTACCCATTCGTCTTTCTCCTTGGTCGAGATTGCTTTCCATTATCGGGGACTCTTCTCTTTCCGAAAACTCGCCTATTCCACTACATTGGTATGGCTCTCCTGGATGCTCATCGGTCTTGCATATCCTCTCTTCTATGTCTTTTTGCCAGAGTACCTCGCCAGCCGTGGAGCACAATTTGGACAGACGTCTCCAAACGTAACCTGGAGGAACTACGTCATTACCCAGATCTGTGCTATTCCCGGCCCAATACTAGCTGCGGCCTTGTGCCGATTGAACATGTTGGGACGCAAGTACACCATGGTTATTGGAGCTCTGATCTCTAGTATGATACCCCGGTCTGCTTGTGACGTGGATACTGACAGACCGTAGTGGCTTTCTTCTTCGCATATACAGCAATTCGAAGCAATGCGGAAAACTTGGGCTTCAATTGCGCAGTGTCTGCCGCTGTCAATATTTATTATGGTACCCTGTATGCATACTCACCAGAGGTTATGCCATCAGCCCACCGAGCAACCGGTAACGGTACCGCGGTGGCCCTTAATCGCCTGATGGGAATCATGGCTGCTGTTATTGCAACCTATGCGGATACATCCACGGCAGCACCCGTTTACATCTGTGCCGCCCTTTTTGGAGGGCTTGCGATCATCTCATTTCTATTGCCGTTTGAGCCTCAGAATTCTCAAAGTAGTTAGGGATTCATGCCTAGAGAAATGTTCTATAATAGAAGGACTTAATATACTATAAACAATTATATATATTATTATATTTTATCTTATCTAACGCGGCTTATTA